>CM068833.1:72883719-72893719 GCA_028554795.2 Sinohyriopsis cumingii | reverse complement strand
ATGTGTAAAAGGTAGTTAAAATACGATATAGTGTGTAATGGGTAGATATAATACAATGTAAATGCAAAAAATATAACAATTGTTGAAATATACGGTAAAATGTGTCATGAAACAACATTCCATCAACGACGTAAGATAGAGAAATCAGGTGATTGAAAAGCAAGCCTTTACCTTGTAGCAGATCTAGGGGACGGCTCCAATGACTTGCAATACTTGTGTTCACCAAGTTTTTACCTTAATCATACAGTCCTAATGATCTAGCATCACCCAGTCTTAGAGAACTCGATTCAGCTAATTAATTTCATGCCGAAACCTTTTATGATTCCATCAATGGAAGGTGTCCAGGTAAGCTCTCCTGAAATCCTAAATTTAGATACTAATAACTTGAAAATTCGACCCGTCAAGTGAATGATTGACTCAGCAAAAGTTATTTTAGGCTTTTTGCATTCCTTGCTTGGCATAAAATGTCAAATTTATATACTGCTAAGGTAGTCTTGCAAATTCCTATTAACCATCCGTGGTATGAAAAATTGTCAGCCAGAGATACGATGCATTGGACTTTATTTACGAAAGTTGTATGCGGTCCTCTCAGGCCATCTGAAAGTCAAGTTATTAGTGTCAAGATTCAACATGAGGTCAAAGGTTATATTAACGGTTTATGCTTGACAGCCGAGTGTGTTGAGATGTTTTAACCCCTTTATTAATTTTAATCAAAGATGCAAAAGATTTTCCTCTCGATCTTCTGTCAGAAATAATACAGACAAATTGCATAGAAATGGTACCAATTGGAAGGCCACAATGAATTAATTTCCCTTATAGACCGTACGTAGCCAGTTTAAGTGCTTACACCTAAATTGCTATATTACCAGCTCTATCGCTCACTTATCTGCTCTTGCATTTAATTATTTTCTGATGTCCACCAAATAACCTCCTCGTTTGCGGGATCATATTTGTGTAGGTCCTTGACACTGACCATTCACTCAATACTCAGTTGGACCTGATGCTTTATGTACAAAAAAAGGAGAAAAGAACCCCGATACAGTCTGGTCAACTGAGACAATGTATACATCTACAAAGAACCCCGATACAGTCTGGTCAACTGAGATAATGTATATATTTACAAAGTGATATGGGCGCCGGAAACCAGTGTATGATTTTAGTCGTACCTGAAGGTGTGCTGATCTGATATTTTACTAAATATTTTATACGTTTCATAACGTCTAAAATATCATGACCAATCCTTGTTTTAAAAAAAGGTCGATCAAATTCGATTTCCTATTCGAAAACATTGTTTAAATTATTGCTGAAATGATTTGGTTGTTCGCAGACCTGGTAATGGATTATATACACTAGTTTGTTTCTGGGTTCTTTGTAGATTACACATTATGCAATAAATTGAATACGTATCTCATTTAGTATATTGGTTTGATTTTATTAAGAGCAAAAAAAACGTCAAGATAGAGACTAAAAATAGTCACTTTTTATTTATTATGGGTAAGGAGACGTTAAGTAAAATAGTAAATACCGTCACTAAAGAGATGTCTAAAAAGAGTACACACCGTCATTATTAATTTATAAAGGGTAAGGAGACATCAAGAAAGTTAACACCGTCAATATTGCCTTATTAAGGATAAGGAGACGTCAAGAGAGTAAACACCGTCACTATTGATTTATTAAGGGTAAGGAGACCTCAAGATAGTAAACACCGACATTATTAATGGTAAGGAGATATCAAGATAGTAAACACCGACATTATTAATTTATTAAGGGTAAGGAGACATCAAGAAAGTAAACGCCGTCACTATTGTTGTATTAAGGGTAAGGATACATCAACAGAGTAAACACCGTCACTATTGCTTTATTAAGGATAAGGAGACGTCAAGAAAGTAAACACAGTCACTATAGATTTATTAAGGGTAAGGATACGTCAACAGAGTAAACACCGTCACTATTGCTTTATTAAGGATAAGGACACGTCAAGAAAGTAAACATAGTTACTATTGATTTATTAAGGGGTAAGGAGACGTCAAGAGAGTAAACCTCGTCAATAAAGAGACATCGATAAAGAGAGTAAACACCGTCACTATTGCCTTATTAAGTATAAGAAGACGTCATATGAGTAAACACCGTCACTATTGCTTTATTAAGGATAAGGACACGTCAAGAAAGTAAACATAGTTACTATTGATTTATTAATGGGTAAGGAGACGTCAAGAGAGTAAACCTCGTCACTAAAAGAGACATAGACGTCAACAGAGTAAACAACGTCACTACAGATTTATTAAGGATACGGACATGTCAAGAGCGTAAATACCGTCACTATTGATTTATTAAGGATAAGGATATGTCAAGAGAGTAAACACCGTTACTATTGCCTTATAAGGATAAGTAGATTCAAGAGAGTAAACGCCATCACTGTGGCCTTATTAAGGATAAGGAAACGTCAAGGGAGTAACATTTTTGGTACATCTTTTTGTGGAATATCTGGGTTTAAGATAAAATTTCTCGTCATCAGATGTATACTTGGCGACGCTTGACACATATTTGCCTTCTTTCATATGTTAAGAAAATAAACCGAACCAGTCATGGAAGTCATTAGTATTTAGATGAAAATCATTAGTGTTTAGATAAAAGTCATTAATGTTTAGATGGAGTCGTTAGTATTTAGAAGGAAATCATTAGTATTTAGATGGAATTCATTAGTGTTTAGATGAAAGTCATTAGTGTTTAGATAGAAGTCAGTAGTATTTAGATGGAATTCATTAGTATTTAGAAGGAAATCATTTATATTTAGATGACAGTCAGTAGTATTTAGATAGCAGTCATTAGTATTTAAATGGAAGTCATTAGAATTTAGGTGGCAGCCATTAGTATTTAGGTGGCAGCCATTAGTATTTTGAAGTAAGTCATTATTATTTAGATGGCAGTCATTCGTATTTAGATGGAACTCATTAGTGTTCAGAAAGAATTTATAAGTATTTAGACGGAACTCATTAGTATTAGATAGAAGTCACTAGTATTTAGGACGAAGAGATTTAACCGAGCAAAACTAAGTTGATATGTGTACACCAACACAACGAAGAAAACTTGAATCTCGTTTTTTATTTAACTTAAAAATCAAATTTGTACATTAATTATGTAGCCTCGTGTTTGTGTCATTGACTCCATTTTTGTTTGCCTCCTTTTCCATGCAACCTGTGTAGTGCACTGCTCACACTGTCAAGAAATAAATCTATACGGATGTGATGATGTAACCTACTTTGTACATATAATGCAAAACAGCAGGAGTCAGAGGCAAGTAACCCAGTAAAGAATATTTCATTTTATTTGCTAGCTACCACCTGCATCAAAGCACCGATTTTATATCTTATATATATATATCTTACCTTATTCTATGGGACCATAAAAGCTGTTTATGATATGCCTTTGTTACACACACACAGACACACACACACACACATACATACATACATACATACATACATACATACATACATACATACATACATACATACATACATTGACACACATACATGTCATTGACTCCATTTTTGTTTGCCTCCTTTTCCATGCAACCTGTGTAGTGCACTGCTCACACTGTCAAGAAATAAATCTATACGGATGTGATGATGTAATCTTCTTTATACATATAATACAAAACAGCAGGAGTCAGAGGCAAGTAACCCAGTAAAGAATATTTCATTTTATTTGCTAGCTACCAGCTGCATCAAAGTACCGATTTTATATCTTATATATATCTTACCTTATTCTATGGGATCATAAAAGCTGTTTATGATATGCCTTTGTTACATACATACATACATACATACATACATACATACATACATACATACATACATACACACATACATGCATGCAGGCATGCAGGCAGGCAGGCACGCACGCACACACACACACATATATACATACATACATACATACATACGTACGTACGTACTTAGGTACGTACGTACGTACGTACATACATACATACATACACACACACACACACACACACATACATACATACATACATACATACATACATACATACATACATACATACATACATACATACATACATACATAGTTCATCCATGAATTCGATGATGACCACTTTAGTCATGAAGTGTTTTAGCAGGAACAAATGGTCTGTGGTTACGTACGTGGCCGAAGACGCCAATGTGTGCCCTGAATGTTATGTGGCATTGTGGGCATGGAGTGGTAGCAACGCTGATCGTGGGGTTACTGGCTCGGGATTTTATGGTCTGCCTCTGTTGTGTTTCAGCGGCTGTCATGTTGGCCTCGCAATCTTCAGCACCTTTAGAGATGTAAGAGTGCCACACGACCGTGTCCTGGGCAGTCCACTCACACGTGTCATAGCTAATGCCAAAGTTCTTCAAAAACGTCTTCAGGGTGTCCATATATCGTTTTATCTGACCTACTTTGTTACGTTTATCTTGTTCATGTTCGCCATAAAAGAGATTTTTTGGATGCCGGTGGTCTGGCATTCGAACTATTTGTCCTGTCCATCGCAACTGTGATTACATCAAGATGGTGTAGATTCTGGGCAGGCTTGCTTGGTCAAGGACCACAGTATCCAGGATCCTGTCTTGCCACTTGATGTTGAGGAGTTTTCTGAGGCGTGTTGTGTGTAAGTGGTTCAACTTCTTCGCATGGCGCTGGTACGCTGTTCAGGTTTCGCTCTATACACCTTCAACTTTGTCTGTATACTAATGCCTCTTCTGTTCCAGACCTTGGCATATAGTCTGCCGAAAGATGTGCTGGGCTTTGAAATCCTGGCACTAACTTCGTCATCGATTACGTCGTTATGGGACAGTGTGCTGCCAAAATAGATGAACCTGTTCACTGCGCTCAGTTTCTAGCAGTTGACTGTGATGCTTAGCGCAGCATACAGTTTACCTGGGACTGGCTGATACATGTTTTTAGTTGCTTTTTGTGTTGATCGTAAAGCCGAAATTTGTTCAAACATCAAAGCACCTGTCAACGCTGCGTTGCATTTCAGCTTTAGAGCCAGCGTTGAGGGCGCAATCATCAGCAAATAGAAAGTCTCTGATGATGTCTGTTGTGACCTTAGTTTTAGCTTGGTGCCTCCTGCAGTTGAACAGTTTGCCATCAATTTAGTATCAGATGTTGATTCCCACGTCACCATCTCTGAACGCATCAGTAGAACATGGCTGAGAACATGAGACTTAAAGATATTGGCGCCAGTACAGAGCCTTGTTTTTCCGTTTAAGACAGGAAATGGATCTGATGTCTCAGCATTGTTCCGGGCTCTAACTTCCATACCGTTAAGAAATTGCTGCACCATGGTGATAAAATTCGTTTGGCATCCGTACTTGACCACGATTTTCCAAAGGCCCTCTCTGCTAACAGTGTTGAAGGACTTGGTCAAGTCAACATAGTGAAAAGGACAGCATTCTGCTCCTGGCTTTTCTCTTGCAACTGTCTAGCAGCGAACACCATGTCGATGGTTCCACTCACCTTTCGGAATCCACACTGGCTTTCTGATAGGAGTCCATGGTCAAGGTGTGATGTGAGACGGTTGAAGAGAATCCTGTCGAGTATTTTGCCTGCGATGGAGAGAAAAGAGATTCCTCGGTAGTTGTCATACGCCTGAATACTTCCGCTGCGCTTATACAGATGTATAATAGTAACCTCCTTTAATTCCTGAGGGACCATCTCTTTTTTGATACATGGGATGAAACAACTGATGAAGCTTTTCAGCGAGAGATGCGCCGCCTTCCTTGTATATCTCTGCTACGATTGAGCGAAGATGTATTGCTTTCTGGGTCTCTAACATGGTTGGTAGTTCATGCAGTGATTCATTGACTGGCACTTGGGGCAGACGATCAATGGCTTCATCACTGGTGGATATTGGTTGGTTCAGGACACAGTTGAAGTGCTCAGCCCACCTTTCAGGAATCTTCCTTTGGTCTGTGATCAGCGTGTTTTCATCCGCACTGAGCAGATGGTATAATGACGGGCCACAGACTTCACGCAGCGCATCATAAAACCCCTTTATATCCTGCTTGACAGCGTGGCTTTGGATGTTATCAACTGTTTCACTCAGCCAGGAGTCCTGCATCTGCCGGAGGTTATGAAGGCATCTTTTTTTAAGTGAACTTTGGATCATTTAGGTATACTTTGTGGAGGCGATGTTTCCCATCCAACAGCTGCCTGATGTCTGTGAAATTCTCATCAAACCAGTCATCGTGCTTTCTGGGGCAGGGCTCTAAAGTTTATGTGGCGGTGCTGCAGACTAGTATCTAAGGGTCATACAGGCTGCCGCCACGTTCTGCATTTCTAGAAGTGTGGATTGAAGACAGTTTTCTAGAGTGCTGACAAAGGTTGTGTTGGAGTTCCAGTTCTTCAGCTTGGCGATGTTCAACCGTTTTGGAATCTTCTTGCCTTGTGGGCGTCCTTTAGGATGGAGACTGCAAGGTGGTGGTCAGTCCAACATTCTGCACCACACACACACACACACACACACACACACACACAGAGGGACTTAGTCAACCATACATCCTGCTGTCCCTCTTCCTGACTATCACGTATTCAATGATAAGTCAGCTCTTAGATCCGTAATGCATCCATGTCGTCCTGTTGCAGGTAGGGAGGCTGAAGACAATGTTGGTGATGAGCAGTTCATGCTTTGCGTAGGTCTGAAGCAATAGGTCGACGACATACGTTCTAATGACCCCTTCCCAGGAGATGTTGTCAGAGCCAACTCTTGCACTGAGGTGACCAAGGATGATGAGCTTGTCAGATTTGGGAACAGGGGTTACGATAGAGTGGAGTTCTTCATAAAATTTGTCCTTTGTTGCATCTGGATTGGTCATGGTTGGAGCGTAGGCACTGATGATGGTGACATGCTTTCTTCCATTCGACAAGGTGACTTTTATGGCCATACGCCTATCATTCACACATTTTCGAAGGCCATGGAGGTGGGCAGTGCGAATCCCCAAAAGGGCTGCTCAGGGAGCTGCTGTACTCCCATGCTGCTCCATGTCAATGAAGAACGACAATATGGCCTTTGCCGCCTGTGTGCAGATTAGCGGCTATGGCTGCCAGTACACCTGCCGTCGCCACATGAATTTGATGAGAAGGATGATTAAGTTACTTGCGCGTTGACTTGGTTTAATGTGAGGAAGAGTTGCGCGTCGTCGATCTAACTCTCTCGTCCAAGACCATCTGGATCTAGTGGCAAGACAAGGTCAATACGACTGGAGATAGAATTGTATCCATTGGGTGACTAGGACTACCGACATGACTTGTCTTGCTACACACACACACACACACACACACACACACACACACACGTACGTAGGTACGTACATACATACATACATACATGAATACATACATAAATACATATCCATCCATCCATCCATCCATACGTGAACTTCACATTGCTTCAAATATAAAGAAAGACAATTATTTAGTTCTAAATTGGGGAGACGCAGCGAACTACGGCTTTACGTTTAAACTTTTCTAAAGCAATTCAAAGGTTGTTAGTTTACATGTACAATCATCTATATATTAACTTAAAATGGGGAATACTTAATTTGGTACATTACATGTACAGTCATCGATGTATTAATTGAACATGAATACCTAGTTTTGTAGCGGACGTGTACCATTATTCACATAATTATTTAACATGGGGAATACTGCGTTTGATAGAGGACGTGTACCATCATTCATATATTAATTTAACATGGGGAATATTGAGATTGGTAGATGTGTACCATCATTCAAATATTAATTAAACATGGGGAATACTGTGTTTGTTAGAGAACTTGTACCATCATTCATATAGTAGTTTATCATGGGGAATACTATGTTTGCTAGAAGACGTGTACCATCATTCATATATTAATTTAACATGGAGAATACTGGGTTTGTTAGAGGACGTGTTCCATCATTCATATATTAATTTAACATGGGAACTACTCAGTTTGTTAAAGGACATGTACCATCATTCATATATTAATTTGACATGGTGAATACTGAGCCTGGTAGATGACGCGTATCAGCTTTCATATATTAATTTAACAGCGAACGACGGCTTAACGATTAAACGGCTTAACATTTTGTTTAAAATTATGATAATTGAAAGCTTCTTGGATTGCATTTGTAATCAACCATATATTAACGTAAGATGTGAAATACTGAGGGATTTTTAAAAATTACATTTACAATTATCCAAATAATTATTCAACACTTTTGGTAGATTAAATGTACAATCGTCCGTATCTTAATTTAAATGGGGAATTCTGAGTTTGGTATTTTTCATGTACATTCACCCGTTTATTAATTTAACATGGGATATACTGAGCTGTAATACAGATTGTATTGCAAAACAAATCCTAACGCTAAGGTATTTTCTGTACATGCTTATAGATCGAATCCAACTGCAAACAGCGTAGCACGATGCGCCGGCAGATTAGGGTCTGTGTTCTTTATTTAACTAATTTCTGCTAGCAAACTCTTCAATCACAGATCTACCGGGCGCAATATGCGACGACCTTGCTGGGTTTGTGCATTGTGAAGCTGGACTCAGCCTACACGCGAGAACTGACGGTATATGTAGATGATATGTGTTCATGCGAGTACGCACGGTACATACAAATGCTAACGTGTTCGTGAGAGTACGGACGGTATATGCAAATACTATGTGCGAGTACGGACGGTATATGCAAATAATATGTGCGAGTACGGATGGTATATGCAAATAATATGTGTTCGTGAGAGTACGGACGGTATATGCAAATACTATGTGCGAGTACAGATGGTATATAGAAAGACTGTGTTCATGCGAGTGCGGACGACATATGCAAATGAGGTATGTTCATGCTAGTACAGACGACACCTTCAAATGCTATGTATTCATGGGAACTATTAATGTTGTTTCTACCTTGAGCTTCAGTTCTTCAAAGTTTGATTTATTTTTTGTTTATATAAATTTAATGACTTTGTTGAAGCGAACAGTCCGTTTCCTTTGATTTAAATGTCCATTGCGTATACGACCAATAAACTGCTACCGTTCGTAATGATACTATTCCGCTGAGAAACACTATGTTGGGAGGAATATTAGGGCAGCGCAGGAATTTAAGCATTGAATACAAATGTGTGCGCAACAATGTTGAAAGAGATGCGTGAATGTGATCATTTCCATGTATCAACATCGAATTTCAAGCACAATTGATGGTGCATTGTTATTCTTGTGCTTTTTCCGAGCCGCACCAAAACATGCAATCCTGATCCGTTCTCCATCCGTACAGGAGATATAAATTTTCCCATCAGAGAAATTAAGATGTGCTCTCTTGTCTTGTAGTTTTCAACAGATCGTCAAACTCTCTCTCTCTCTCTCTCTCTCTCTCTCTCTTAAGATTCGTATGCCCATTTGTTTCCTTATAATTACCTTAACTGACCTATATACCTTGAATAACGTGAATTGAATACTTAATTTCTTGTTTTGCCAATCGTGTCTCTTTTGCTTCTTGACATTATAGTTTTCATCCCTTGTGTTACCTGGTTGATTTTCCTCAAATGTGTATCACATGTTCGATGACACGCCATGTCGTCAACCATCCAGACGTATAACTACTTACCAAGACTATCTACCTTTCACACATTGTCATAGGTAAGTCATGCTTTAATTGCTGTATAAAGTCACTTTGCTATCACCTGACATACGCAGTGCATGATAAGAAATTCTAAAGATCACCGTAATTACACTTTGAACAAAACGGGCTCCATTTATATAATAAATATTTACACTAATTGATGTACCCAGGTAATATCTAAAGATCACAGAAGAACCGTATTTGCATTTGATCGTGTAATCCAATGCGATAACCTAATGAACCTTCTTTCATTTTTTTTTTATAAAGACCGCGCCTCTCTGGAAAATAGGGTGGGCTTTAATGGTATGTCTTATGCACCTTGTGCTTTATTTGCACAAGATGATATA